>BMAO01034020.1:0-47088 GCA_019973975.1 Trichonephila clavata
TTCTGATCACTGAGATCTACACCACTCATAGTAACTTACCCTAAAAATTACCCTACATAATACTCGGGCATGACATTTTGGGGACTAGTGCCCGGCCTGAGATTGTTGGATGAAAGGATAGTTTCTGATCACTGAGATCTACACCACTCATAGTAAATTACCCTAAAAATTACCCCAAATAATACTCGGGCGTGACATTCTGGAGCACTAGTGGTATGACTGAGATTGTTGGCTGAAAGGATATTGCCTGATCACAGCGATCTACACCACTCATAGTAAAATACCCTAAAAATTTCTCCATATAATACTCAGACGTGACATTATGGAGCACTAGAGCCCTACCTGAGGTTGTCTTGGGGCATGACATTTTGGAGCACTAGTGTCTTGCCCGAGATGTAGCAGTTAAAAGGTTAACCCTTAGGAGCGTCACGAAATACGTTATGTGTTTTTGTAGCTTCTGTTGGAGGTCAAAACGTATTTTTCCCTGCATTCTTTCTCTTTATTTTTAGTCCAATAATTTTCTTATCCTTCTTATCCATTCCTGAATTCCTGTATGCAAATAAATGTTTATGGAAATCACTTAAGGAATTTCTTCCAATGGCAACATTTTTACAAATAAATTTGACTTTTACTGCCTTAACCTAATACTTTCATTCATTTTCAATTAAATTTATAGAAATGGATAACAATTTAATACAAGAGCCTTAAACCTGTCAAATGCTTAAGGTATCCGACTACTTGCGACATCTTTTTTTTTAAATGGAGATATTTGGATTTTTTTGTTGTTTTTAGATTTGTTTAGTACATTCTACGAAAAATATGCTAAAATTAAGAAGATAAAAGAAATTATTGTTACTAAAATGGGAAAAAATAGCTAAAAATTTACTAAAAAAATTGCATAAACGTGGCCCATTCTGTACCAAAAGTTTATGAACAAATTTTCAATTTTTCAATTCTGATGTGTTGATATGTTATTCAATTTTGAAATGATCTTCAAGATAAGAGATATTTTAATTTTTACAAAATCTAGAGCACTTTATCTCAGTTATTACATGAAATTGTTTTAAAAAACAGTGATTATATTGATATAGACTGTAAATTTTGTAATAAAACAGTGATTGATAAATCTGAAGGTTCACTATTATACAGAACAAAATTTCAGTTAATTATTTTCAAAACTATTTTAGCAATCGCTGGCCCCGTTTGAGCATTTTCAAAAAACACATTTCGAGTAAAACGCGTTTTAAAGTTTGACATATCTTGCTCAAAGTAATGTCACCTGTGCTTTTACTAAAACACTTGTAGTTTTTGTTCTAGTGTACGGAAAATAATAAACGTGGTACTTTTATAAAGCTAATAAGATGGCCTATAAAATAAAATCATAAAGAAATTGGTCAATTTTTGGCAAAATTCACAATTTTAGGGCAGTTGGAAAAAATGAAAACACAAATTAGGTATATTTTTTCAATTGTAATTCTGAACTGAAAAGAAAGAAAAAAAAACAGTTTTTAGTCGACATAATTATTTTTCATAATATATATTGGTGGAAGTCTGAAGACCCGCGGTTTGCCGACTTCTGTCTTTGTCCATCATGTTATCTGCGCCCCTCGTCATCTTATAATATAATTTTAAATTAAAAAGAGTTATAAAAAAGATTTTGCTGAAATAATAAGCCTCTTGCAATGAATAATAAATCAGGAAAAACCGCCAAAGCTTGTTTGGCATCTTACCAGAGTTTCCTTTTTTTTCCATTTATATATGTCTACACTGGCAAAAAGATATTTTTATTAAAAATATACATTTATATACTAATTGATAAGTATAAAATGTTAAAACAATTAAAACAACTAAAAATTAAATTTTTAGTTTTTAATGTGTATGTACAAGATATAAGACAAAATAATAGCAACACTTGTGAAAAAATGAAATTTTTTATTAGTAATAGTTTGGGCCAGGTTGGGCCTGAATAGCAGCTTGCATTCGATTTGGAACTGACAAATAAAGATTTTGAACAAAGTTCATCGGAATTCGCGCCGAATTCTCGCGCAAGGCCGTCTCGAGTTCAGATGTAGCTCGTGGAGGAAAAAACCGAGCACCAACTTTGTTAAAAAAAACCCCACAAACATTCAATGATTTTCAGATCAAGTGACTGCGGAAACCAAGTTAGGTGTTCCATTTCATCATCATGTTCATGTAACCAGTTTGAACACCGCACAACGTTGGAACAAGGACGTTGTCATTTTGGAACACAGGGTGCTCTCCCGGAAAGAGAGTCTGAAGCAAAGGGTGAAAATGATCTACGAGAATGTTTTTAAAATGGTCGCCTGTGATCACCCCCCTCAAAACAGCGAAAGGTTCCAACTCACGGGAAGATATTGTACCCCACACCATCTCAGAATCTCTTCTGTGTTTCCCGATTGAAGGCAAGCAGTCAACATGAAATGCTTTTGCCGGTGTTCACCAGACGAATACATGTCCGGTGGTCTGGAATAATGTAACCGAGGATTCATCAGACTAGATGACTTGTTCCCATTGTAGTTGTGGCCAGTTTAGAAGTCTCAGCAGCACTGTAGTATTTTAATAGCATTCCGCTCCGAAACTAACGGTTTTGGAATAGCTACTCCGCCATGTATAATCACAGCATGCAACTCCCATTGAATGGTTTTCATGGATACAGGTTTCTGTCGGTAGGTATTTATCTCGGACGTTATCTGTGGCTGGGAAGTCTTGAATTTTTGTGGCTACTAACCTCTTCAATTCTCGTCTATCACCAACCTTCATCTTCGACAATCGCCTACCCTTGTGCTTAATAGAAGACACTTTAACACAGGTTTGTGCAGGCTGTGTGTAATAACCCTTGACTTAGTTGTCCTTGAAACACCCATAAGGTCGGCTGTTCTGAACACGGATGTTCCAGCGAAGCGAGATCCAATTATCATGCCGTTTTCACGTCGGAGAGGTAGGACATAATCACGCTTTTCTAGAGACCAAATTTTTTCATGCAACTCTCACGCAGCCAAATGCTTATCTGATACCTTCTCTTTCGCCTCCACTAAGTGCCACACTGTTGCGACTCGTGGCTGCCGTTTTTCGGATGGTCAAAGGATGACTCATATCTTAATTGGGTGTCCCTATTATTTTGTCCTACACCTATATTTTAAATAGGAATTGATCTCAGATTTCAATACCTTTACAGCTGACTGCTGATTTTAAATTAATAATTTTCAATGCAGCTGGAATAGATGCTACATAAAAAAAAGTTAGAAACTAATAATAATTCAGACTTATAAATCTCTGACCGTCTAAAATTTAGTTTTAAAATCGCCTTTCTCAGATTGTAATTAGTGGCTCAAAATTACCAGATCCGTCACCGTATTGCTTCAAAATGTGATCCGAACTAAAATCAAAACTGAGATTATAATAATTGCAAAGAGTAACAAGATCTTACAGCAAATTATGCGAGATTTAAGCATTGAATTTTTATAAATCTAAATTTAAAAAAAAGGAAACGAAATGTATTTATTTAAAAAAAAAAGTTCAGTAAAATTAGAAAATGAAACATTAAAAGCAATGAGAAAGTAGATAAATAAGTTTTGAGATTATATATAGATAAAGAAATTTCTGACAGAAAAACTTCTATTTATAATTTATTCTTATACAATTACGGCCGAAAAGTAATGCCTTAAATATAACCTAATAAATTATAGTTTTAAAAAACTAAAAAAAACACGCTTTTATAGTTAATCAAACTAAGTTGTAACTTAATCTTCTAGTTGCCAATCTGGAAATGGGATCTGGAATTAATCGCCAGATGTGGGATGGGATCTGAAAATCGTTAATCCTGATGATCCTGATCAGGACAATGGAACAAAATTATTAAATTATTTTATTGTCATCGGTCCTTGACAAGTGAGCAAAATTTCGAATTAATCTGATCTTTTAAAGTGGGTAAAAATTGAGTTAAAAGATTCCTTTATATACAAGGGAAGTTAATAAAAGAGTGTTAATGAACAGATGTTTTATTATTTAACCCTTTCTCTCTTTTTTTTTTTTTAAAAAAAAAGGAATGTTTGTTTAGATGATACATAGTTTATCAAAAAGGATTTGTGTTTAATCTCAAGATATAAAATCAGATATGAATATTCTACAGGGAAAATCTAGTTTCGTTCGCATCTTGGCTTTCCGTCATGAGGTCACAAATTTAACCTCCCAGTCAAAAAATTTTGCAAAGTTAACATTTGAAAAGCGCTTTTTACTTGAAATTAGAGAAACTTAAATTCGCCATTCGTCAACTTTAATAGTGCTGATGAATCCAAGATACGTTGTCCTTTTTTGTAAACATTCTTCTCCAGACAGAACGCGTTCAGAAATCTTGTTAGAAATATGTTGTGGAAATTGTTAGTAGCGTTTATCGCGCTCCACACCAGCCCCTTTCAGGATTCTGAACACGAGGGGACTCATTATGGACCGAAAAATTCCTATGAAGCCCGTAAGTTTAAAAGCCTTCTTTATTTCCTTTGAATAAAGTTTCTCAACTATTTAAACTGTTTATAAGTACAATGATCAGACATTGTT
Source organism: Trichonephila clavata (assembly GCA_019973975.1). Classification (NCBI taxonomy): domain Eukaryota; kingdom Metazoa; phylum Arthropoda; class Arachnida; order Araneae; family Nephilidae; genus Trichonephila; species Trichonephila clavata. The sequence goes on from BMAO01034020.1 coordinate 4,576, forward strand.
AATAATATAGATTTATTCCAGCAATTTGAAACATTTTTCCAATTAAAGTATTCGACTGTTTGCGACAACAGCTTTTTTTTTAAATAGAAATATGGGGACATTTTAAAAATTATTTTTAGATTTGTTTAGTACATTTTAAGAAAAATATGCTAAAATTAAGAAGATAGAAAGAAATTATTAGTACTAAAATGGGAACAAATGGGTGAAAATTTACAAAAAATAACATAAGCGGGGCCCATTCTGTGCCAAAAGTTTATGAACAAATTTCCACTTTTTCAATACTGATGTGTTGCTAAGTTATTCATTTTTGAAATGACCTTTAGGATAAGAGATATTTTAATTTTTATAAAAGCTAGAGCATCTTATCTCAGTTATTACATGAAATTGCTTAAAAAAACAGTGATTATATTAACATAAGGGACTGTAAATTTTGTAATAAAAGTGATTGATAAATTTGAAGGTTAAAACCTTCTACTATTATACAGAACTTACACAAAAAGTTAGAGTTAATTATTTTCAAAACTTTTTGAGCAATCTCTGGCCTTGAGCATTTAAAAAACACACATTTCGAGTAAAACGCGCTTTACAGTATGACATCTGCTTTTTACTAAAACGCTTGTAGTTTTTGTTCTAATGAACGGAAAATAATAAACTTGGTATTTTTATAAAACTAATAAGATGGCCTACAAAATAAAATCATAAAAAAAATTTGTCAATTTTTGGCAAAGTTCACAATTTTAGGGTAGTCGGATGCCTTAACATGAAACTGAAGGGACTGAAATATTTTTTTTTTCATGTTAAAGAATATTGCACAAAAAAAAAAAACATATCAACAAAATTAAGTTTATTATAAGTTTATTTTATTTTCATAGATATATTAAAAAATAAAAGGCCAAACATATTTCTAAGATTTTAATGAAATTTAATGCAAAATTTTTGAAGTTTTCGAAAAACAAAACATTTATTGAGTTTTTGGAAAATAATCTGATATTTTCTTTGCACTGTTTTTTTTTTAGCATCAAATTGTCAACAAACTGCTCGATATTGTCAGTTTTTTTTATTCATTTCACCACTGGAATGTGAGTCTAAATAACAACGCATACTTTTTTCACGACATTCTTCATTTCGAATGATGTGGGGAACAGGAGCTGCATTATTCATTTCCTTTTCCTCGTGGGAATCTACATCAAAGATATTTTTTGAGCTTTGAACAAACTCCAAAATTCTTTGTCTACCAAATATAATTAAGGTTGTACATACATTATTATCACGAACTGCAATGAATTCTTCCGATTATATACAGGACGTTACAATCCGGCTGGTGTTTTCTGTGTTTTGTTCATCCCCAGAAAATAAATATTTTCGTGCTAAGCGATTTTTGTTTCATGTTAAGAGAAAAAAGCATGGAAATACATAGTAGTTTGTTGGGACCGTTGTATTATTCGGTGTTAACCAACACTTAATCTTAAGCATTTTCGCGTTAAACGTGTATATTTCACTGTAGTTGAATCTAGTTTATTATCATGTGAAACTCTATAAGGAGGAAATTGGACCAATGGTTATTTTTCTTCCCCTAGGTGGCCACGGTAGCCTAGAGGTTATTATCACAAACTCTCGACTGAAGTGTCGCGGGTTCAGCCCTGGTGCCACTGAAGACTCGCTGTGGAGAGGGGGCCGATGTGTAGAGGCTCTATGTCCACCCATTTGTGTGGATTGGGTTTTAGGAGAGGGGGTGCTAGAGATCTCAGGTGTCGTCTTCAACAGTTGACAGTGGTTTAAAATTATAAAGTCCTTCGGCAATAGCCCTGGTGTTGCTTGATAGTTCGAAGTTAATATAAAGCTCCCTCTCACTTATTCTAGTACAGGTCGTGAAATTTTTGGCTGTTATGTTGGGTACAAAATTATGCCATCCTGATCTGTAATAGTAAGATGAATTGATTGATTTGTTTATTTTTCAGATTTTATTCTCTGTTAGACTTTTTCCTCCATGGAGCTATTTTTAAGAAAGCTAGTACACATTTCTTTTTCGATCTTTCTTCACTCGTTAATAAAACTTCAATTAAATGCTGGAAAACACTGATGTTTCAATCGATTGTTGTTTAAATAATGTATCACTTACATGGGACATGCCATAGATATTAATTATTTCATAGATTCCTATTAATGAAACAGCTAAATTCGATTGCTTCATGTCTTTTATGGATATTTTTTATCACAGAGAATGGGTTCAATTATTAAAGGGACGCATAAATTATTTGTTTTTGAATAAGCATTCATGAACAAAAATCAAATTTATTTCAATTAAATTTAATTTTAAAATTTATTTTATGGATATATTACATAAAATGTCATATATTTATACCTTCTTTTTGTACGATTGATATGTTCTTTGAAGAACCAGGCAAAAAAGCTACAATTTTTATCCGTATTATAAAAAGAGGGATCTAAAAACCGTATTTATAGGACGAAATAAAGAACTTTATTTAATTAAAAAGTCGTATACAAATGTGGTGCAAAAATTTAACTATACAGGGTGTTTCATAAATGATGGGAGTAACTTTAAGAGGTGATAGTACACATCAAGACGAGTAATAGTAAATAGGAAACCAAGTGTCCCAAACGTCTTCCGAAGGAGAAAGGAGCCATCAAAGTTTAGGGTCCTAAATTTCAAATGATGATAAAAAACGGGAAAATGGATCGATTCATTTGCGGTTTTCACTAAAATCATTCTTTAAATTAGTATTTTCATTAAAAAAAGTTTTAAAGACAAAGTTAAAAAAATGCCGTTAGAGGGCGCTCTAGACTTTGGAGTACCGAACAACTACCTTTTACCAGTATTTTTTTATTTTGTTAAATGTTTACAAAAGCTTAGATTTTAACTTGAATTTTGAGCGCAAAATTGAAACCATCGGGAGCGGTTAAGTGGCGCAAATGTAACCGCGTTTAGGGAGGAAAAATTGAAATGCTCGTATGTAATGATCAAAATAAAAAACGATAAAGCAAACTTTAAGAGGCGATAGTACAACATAAAAACAATCAACTTCGATTAGAAAATGCATGATTTGAATTCAAACGCAAACGTGCTAGAGCATCTTCAAATTTTATCCATGCAAGCGTTTTAGCTGCAAGATTCTGGAAGAAGAACATGAAATTGTGATATGGAGAAGAAGAAGAACGCATATGCAAATTGTTATTAAGATAAAAGCCATTGACCCGAGTGTGCAAGTGTAAATCACGGAACAAACGTAACGAAAGATGTTGCCCTTCACTAATCAAGAAAAGGCTGATATGCACTTCATCTACGGAACTGCAAATGGGAATAGTGCAGAGGCGCGACGATTATACGGAAAAAAGTTTCCCAACAGGCGGTTGCCCAATGATAAAACATTTGTGCGCTTGCACAGACAGTTGTGTGAGACAGGATCCTTTTTTGGTGCACGTTCAAATGCAGGCTGTGCGAAGTCTAACAGAACGGTAGCCGTGGAAGAAAAAATTCTGGATATGGTGACTGATCATCCAAATACAAGCACGCGAGCAGTGGCTAGTCAAATTGAAGTATCACCCTCCACGACATGGCGAGTACTAAAGGATGAAAGTATGCATCCTTTTCATGTCCAACGAGTCCAGGAACTGACTGAAAGGGATTTTCCTCGTCGAATGGATTTTGCTCGCTGGTATCTGCAGAAGCACACCCTAAATCCCGATTTTGGTGCAACTGTGCTTTTTACAGATGAATGTACATTTACACGTGACGGTACATTTAACACCCACAATTCCCACCAATGGGCAGATGTAAATCCACATGCGTCTTCTACACATGCATATCAGCGACGATTTTCCATAAATGTTTGGGCAGGAATAATTGGTGACCATCTACTTGGACCTTATCTTCTGCCAGAACGCCTGGATGGAAAAAAATATCTTACCTTTCTGCAACAGGTGCTGCCGGAAATGATAACAGATGTTCCCCCTCGTATCCGGCGAGTAATGTGGTTCCAGCAGGATGGAGCACCAGCTCATTTTGCGCCAGAGGTGCGAAATTATCTAAACGCAACCTTTCCAAATCAATGGATTGGGCGAAGTGGTCCTGTCCCTTGCCAGCGCGATCGCCCGATCTTTCATGCCTGGATTTCTTTTTGTGGGGACACTTGAAGAGTCTTATGTATGAGACTCCTATCGAAACTGCAGAAGAACTCGTCGCCAGACTTTCGGCAGCTGCAGGAGAGGTGCGCGATACTCCTGGCGTGTTTCAGAGGGTTCGTGAATCCCTTCTTCGCCGTTGTACCGCATGCGTCGCCTCTAATGGTCAGTGTTTCGAACAGATATTGTAATCATTTCTAATTAAACTTTTTTTTATAACGTAAATGTTCTTTGTTTCCTTTTTGTCTCTTAAAACGAAATCTGTTTCAGCGCCCTCTATCACCTTCGGGTTAAAATTACGAGTATGATTTCTTTGATGAATGTTACTTGTTTTGGTGTTGTACTATCGCCTCTTAAAGTTTGCTTTATCGTTTTTTATTTTGATCATTACATACGAGCATTTCAATTTTTCCATTTGCGCCACTTAACCGCTCCCGATGGTTTCAATTTTGCGCTCAAAATTCAAGTTAAAATCTAAGCTTTTGTAAACATTTAACAAAATAAAAAAAATACTGGTAAAAGGTAGTTGTTCGGTACTCCAAAGTCTAGAGCGCCCTCTAACGGCATTTTTTTAACTTTGTCTTTAAAACTTTTTTTAATGAAAATACTAATTTAAAGAATGATTTTAGTGAAAACCGCAAATGAATCGATCCATTTTCCCGTTTTTTATCATCATTTGAAATTTAGGACCCTAAACTTTGATGGCGCCTTTCTCCTTCGGAAGACGTTTGGGACACTTGGTTTCCTATTTACTATTACTCGTCTTGATGTGTACTATCACCCCTTAAAGTTACTCCCATCATTTATGAAACACCCTGTATTTAAATATGTCTATTAGATGTATCAATTTTTTTTTCAAAATTTTAAAACTCTACCTCTGTGGAAAAGATGTTGTGGTATATAGATAAAGGGAAAAATAAAAAAAATCCGATTTTTTAATAAGCAATGCCACAAGGGGAATGAAGTTTAGGTATTTGAGTTTTTTATGGTAAAAAGTCAAAGTATTTTTTGTTAAAGAAAAAAACAGGCTTTTTAAAATATTTATTGCGATGAGAGGACACCTACTAAATACTTACTGGAAAAAAACGTAAGGTATATTTTTAGCTTTTTAAGTACTAAATTAAAAAAAAAAAACTTATACTTTCGCGAAATTTCAGTGTACGATAAAGCGGAAGAAGGATAAAAAGTTTGGATGGGATTGATTCGACTTTGCGGGGAGAGAGAGAGAGTGAGAGAATGTGTGCATTGTAGTACTCACTACACAGTATCAATTTATCAGTAATCATAATTTTGGTTTTTTTTAAATATTGTAGATAAATAATTTTGTTTTGAGTTTAAGATCATTTAATCAAAATTAAGCATTTTCCCATCTTTTCGAAAATTCAGTTTCTTTGTGGCAATATTAAATTTTGAAATTATTTTTTTTCCTTATCTCTATACCTTTGAACATCTTTCCTGTAGCTATATTCAGATTACTAATATTGTTTTTTCTCCATATAACCGCGAAATACCTTAATGTGTATATGTGTATTTCACCTACATATTTAATGTTTAACCTCCTCGGTTCCCTTGTATCACATGTGATACAAAAGTTTCATAATTTCTTGTGAAGGCTGAACAGAAAAAAGAAATTTGGGACCGGTTGCATCCCATAAAATACAAAGTGAAATACCTCATATAATTTCCACCTTTAGTCAACACATGGCAGTACCTGTCTATGATAGCTATTTCTAGTAGCGTCTCTGAATCAAAACAAGCTGTGAACACGCCATCGAAGTAAATATATATTTTTCTTATTTATATATACCTATACTTAACTGTTTTTAAAATATATCTTTTCTTTGTATATGAACAATTTACTAGTTAACAGCAAAAAAAAATTTTTTTTTATTGAAATATTTAAGCAATAATGAAAATGAAAATGACTTATGAAATTTGTTTGTATCAGTTGTGATACAATGGGATCCAATCACTTATGAGCATACTTTATGTTTATTTCGTTTTAATATTTAGTTATATTTGGGGGGGGGATTTGTGTGAGAAAGAGAAGAGAGAGACTGATATAGAAGTATTGCTTGAGTTAAAATCTTTAGTTGAGAGGTGTTTGCTTTTCATTTTTACCCATTTTTTTCTGATAATTTTTTATTTAACAAGTATTTTTTTAATGTTAAATATTTGACACCAGATGAAATTTTATACCTGATGAATCGCGATGATTCTGATTTGAGTTCAATTTGAGGAATGAGAAGTGCTCGACCTTAACAACTGTACAATGTACAGAAGACTGAAAAGTTTTTCTATGTTTTACAACAACTAGAAATGGTTTCAAGGTATTTCATGAAAATAAAAAATAGTTTTATTGTAATAATACTACTAATATGTACCTAAAACGCCAATAAAACTTAATTTTCAAGTTGAACTTGACATATAACCGCGTACACACAATAATACAATACATACACACACAATACACACAATACATACAATGAATTGTATGTATTGTGTGATCAAAGACTAAGATTAAATTAATGACTTCAATCTTCCTTAACCTTTAACACGCCAATGTTCCAATATTGGAACATCAACTTTGAAATTTTCTGAAAAATTCAATTTTATTCATATTGTTTCATACAAATTATTTTGAAGACAAAAATCATGGATTAATTTTTTGAAATTGAAGTATTCTTGTTAAATTAAATAGTCTCTCTGAGAAAAAATTCTAAATAATGCATTTTTTTCTACTTTTGATCGGGCAAAATTCAAAAATTCATGTAAAATTCAAAATTTAAAAAATATTTTTATTATTTGGTAAAGGTAACTAAAAATGATCATTTTAACTGTAGACTGCAAGATATCATAAAAAATATCGTAATTTTTTTTACTATCGGTTTTGAAATTTCAATGTTCCAAAATTGGAACATTGGCGTGTAAAGGTACACTTTTTCACACAAGGCAATTATTATGTTTACAGTTCACATAAGAGTGGGAAAAGGTTTCTGAACGCTAAAAACTTATAGTATGTGTGGGAAAAAAATATTTATGACTTGTCTTTCGTTTCGGCTCCCTCTCTCAACTCCCCCCCCCTTCTGGACAATCTCAAGTGAATTTCTCAGCTGCAGCAAAAGTAACTACCACGTGCGTTTGTTGATAGTTAGATGTAGCGTGTGTCTTATTTGGAGAAGAACGTCACATAATAAGGTTTTATATTATTTTGTATTACGTCAGATAGTGAATATCCATTACGCTGATAAGATGACGCATTCCTGAATGTAGAAGAGGCTTTGGAATATTTTTATACACAATCAGATGAGAAGAACCTATTAATATTTGTCCGTTTCCCCTAGAAGAAAGGGGTGATTTACTGACGAGGAAGGTATCAATGAAGATACTTTTCAGTATGTTCAAGCAGTATATGTTTGTTGCAAAATCGAAATTTCTGCAAGCATAGATGATGATGAAATACCTCCTATGTCAGAAAAGCACAACGAAAAAATGCCTCAAGTGCGAAAAAAGATTGCTTGAGAAATGTTTTCCTAGCTATAGATGGACAATAAAAATAGCTTAGGACATAAAAAAACACACATAAGAAAAAACAATAATATATTTTGTCTTTATTTCTCATTTTAAAGAATTTTGGTAAATCTGTACTTTTCTAGTTTTTTTTTTTTTGCTTTATTATACTATAGAGCTTTGAGAATTTTGATATGAAGGTTATTTGTTTATTTCTTTGTCCTACTGATGTTTTCCTTTATTGCTTCTAATAAGTGATTGTAATTTTCTGAAATGTATAAATTTCTGCGTATAAATTATATTTTCAACTTAATCTGCTTTATTTTGGAATTATATTTAAAAGTTTACTTCAGATGTGGCGCAAACAGGGGAACCTGTCCCCCCCCCATTGGGGTACATTTAAAAAACTATGCAGGGAAAAAGTGATAGATTCCTCTCGTTCACACGCAAACTTTTAGTTCTTTCCCCCCATTTTAATTTTAGAATTTTTTAGGTCCATTTCAATTGTTTGGTGGGTATCATGCCCCCCCCCCTACAACGAGGAGGGGGGGGGGGTGAATAATGAAACCCCATTGGGAAATGTTTAATGACACCTCTTGTTAAGATACTACTTCTTAAAAATGTATACAATAACTAATTTTTGAATTTAAATGTCATTGGTCGTACTCTTAAAATACATGTGAAAAAACTTAATGGTACCCGCCAATGTTCCGTTTTTGAAACATGCTAAAAATCTTTAAAAAAAATTTTTTTTTTCGAATTTTTTTTTATGTTTCATATGTTAAATTTCTTATGTTTCAATTTTAATTCGATTTTTATAAAAAATTTAGTTTCTATTACCTTTCAATCATAGTGCGGCGTTTAAAAGGAACTGAAAAAAATTCTGATTGTAGTACCTTGTTCCTGATGTATCAGATGTGATACACATCCCCCTTAAATTCTATGAATTAAAAAAAAATTATTGCACTTTTCTATATTAGAGTTATCAAAACAACTATTTAAGTATATCTTACAAAATATCAAGCTTTTATTTTTGTCTGGGTCTGAGGAGGTTAATATAATACAAATGTATATGTTTCGTATTTACATTAAATCAGTACAGTTTTTGATTACCAACTAAAATATTATAAGAAGCGCAGGTAAATTACTCATAAACTAAAAATACTAGAAATATTATTAATTAATTTTTCGTTGCTGCTAGAGTTGATAATAAGCGCATTAGCTTATAGTGGTATGAGTCAAAATCGATGTTCTTATTGACATCTATACTTGATTCCAATAAGAATTCGACCGGTTATTTAATTTTTAGAAGACGAACTGTGCTTTCACATAAATATTTTATAGTATTAACTTATTTATCATAGAATATTTGCCATTTTTCTATCCTTAAGGTATCCGACTACTTGAGACAACTTTTTTTTGAAAAAAGGGAGTTATGGGGATTCTTTTTCGTCATTTTAAATTTCTTTAGATATTTTAAGAAAAATATGCTAAAATTAAGAAGAGAAAAAGAAATTATTATTACTAAAATGGTAAAAAACTGGTAAAAATTTACAAAAAATAACCTAAACGTGGCCCATTCTGTACCAAAAGTTTATGAACAAATTTTCAAATTTGATGTATTGCTAAGTTATTCATTTTTGAAATGAGTTTCAGGATAAGAGATATTTTATCTTTTACAAAACCTAGAGCACTTTATCTTAGTTATTATATGAAATTGCTTAAAAAAACAGTGATTATATTAACATAAGGAACTGTAAATTATGTAATAAAACAGTGATGGATACATCTAAAGGTTAAAACACGTCTACTATTTTAAGGAACATACACAAAAAATTAGAGATTTAATTATTTTCAAAAATTTTTGAGCAATCACTTGCCTTGTTTGAGCATTTAAAAAAACACACACATTTCGAGTAAAACTCATTTTAAAGTATATATGACATCTTCCTTAAAGTAATGGCATCTGCTTTTACTAAAACGCTTGTAGTTTTTGTTCTACTGAACGGAAAATAATAAACTTGGTATTTTTATAAAGCTAATAAGATGGCCTACAAAATAAAATCAAAAAAAAATTGTCAAATTTTGGCAAAATTCACAATTTAGGGTCCCCTTAAGATTTGAAAGTATTTTTAAAAAAATATTTTTGATACCCCACACCTAAAGAAAACTTCAGAACTTGTTGGAATTTTAAGCTGCATTCTACACGTAGGGATTAACGTATACAAATGATTTTCTAGATTCGCATCTTTTTTTGGTCTTCAGAGAGTAATTAGCAATTAAATTATTAATTTCGCCCTGGTGCTCGCTGTTATGGTTAGCGGAACCTTCTAATGAGGAAAAAGTCGCTGTATAATATGAAGATTAAGAGAAAAATAATTAAAAAAACAATTCAAAATTTAATATTCCTACAAAGGGGTAAAATTTTTGAAAAAAATAGAAAGAGGCGAATTTTTAGACTCAAAATATAATTACTTTTCTCCAATATAAATAACTAAAAGTGTTGTTGTTGTTTCTAATGTCACCGGTCTGACGGTGTCAGATAGAGGCGCACGAAATTCATCGTGGCAAGGGGCTAGGTGTACGCCTGTCGTTAGCTTTTAGCTTTGAGCACCATGCAGGTGACAGTACGATTTGACTCGGTTCATATACGATAGACGGCGACACCACCTATCTCCACCTCCACAATTTAGGCATGGAATTGGAGGGGAGGGAAATATTCTCCAGCCCGCTGCACCCGTAGTTTCAGCTGCGACTGCCCACAAGACTTTCGGACCCACTGAGTTAACGAGCATGTACTCCGTGTATACTCGGAGGGTATTTGGTAGCATCGGGCATCGAACCCAGGCCTTCCGGTCTGGAGTCCGATGCTCTAACCACTAGGCTATCCACGGCCAATAACCAAAAGTAATGAATATTGAAGAGTAAGTACTGAAAAGTTAATAAAAAATGTTTTTATTTACTTCAAATGGGCTGCATTTTGGCAGCTGAGCCATTGCAGACACTGCAAGTCCTCAAGTGCTAGAGCCATTTCATTGGAAGAACCAACTAGTAGCGGCTTTTTCTTCCAACTTTTGATGCTTGAATTTGTTCAAGCTCTCTCGTCGGATGCAAAAAAAGGCGAAATTTAGTTTTGCTGAGAGTACCAGAGCAAAATTTATGATTAAGAGATCTTTTATATGCCACATATTCACATGACATGCGTTTCGAAGATTTTCGTATCCAGCAAATCTATCAACTCTCGCCGGTGTCGAGCCATTAACGCTACGCGTACGAGGCAGGCATACTACCTCTAAGCTACCGAGGTGACGAATTGTGTACATTATAATATTTCATTATCTCAGCTATCTCTCCCCGCATTGTCGCGAATCAGTCTAAACCAAGTTTTTTCATTTCAATTTTACCATGCACATTAATTCAACAGTAGTTTTTTTAAAAAATAAATTTATACTAAAGATAAGTTGTTAAATGTGTGTGTATCTGATTTTTTTATCTGTTGTTGTTGCTGTTGTTGTTACTAATGACACCTGTCTGACGTAGTCAGATCTAGACTCACGAAATTCATCATGGCATCGGGCTATATTGTACGCCTGTAGTTAGCCTAAGCTTTGAGCCGCCATGAAGGTGACAGTACGTTTTTGCTCACTCAACACGATAGATGGCGACACCATTCGGACCCACTGATTTAATGAGCACGTTCTACGTTTTATACTCGGCGGATATTTGGTGGCATCGGGCATCAAACCCAGGCCTTCTGGTCTGTAGTCCGATGCTCTAACCACTAGGCTACTCACATTTTTATCCTATACAGTAGAACATCGTTTATCCCCGTTTATCCCAATCAATTGGGACTGGACACCTTTCGGATACGCGATTGTTCGGATAATCGAAAACCGAACGCGATCCATGCAGTATATGATACTAGACACTATACAAATATTGAAAATCATCACATGCGGGAAACGTGCTTGAATAGAAAGCAAAATAGGTGCAAAATGTCGCAATTTTACCTTGACTGTGGAAAATAATCACTTATTTTTCGCTGTACCATTGTACACCTTCGTTTTTTCAATGCAAGGTCTCTGTTTGTCTTCAGCAACAGTGGTTGAGAGTAGAACAGCACTCTGATTGTTGTTCGTACCACTCCATAGCTGTCTCTAACGCAGAAACGCATCAGCATTTGCTACTTTCGTTGTTGTTGTCCTCGTTTTCATCCGTTTCATCGTCGACAGGGTCGGATTCTTTTTGCACGGAAGTCACAATCTCGTCATCATTTAGCATTTGAAATCCCCAGTCTTCTGTATCGCATGCCATCCAGGATTCTACATCTACAAAACTCAACAAAAGAGCACGTTTACACCACCTCACTTCGAAACAAACTGACCTAATATTCCGCACAGGTGTTTACCAAATCACACAGCTGAAATTCCCCAAATATTCTTCCCCTTGGGTTTTCCTGTCAATTTTGGCTTCACAGAAAACTAATGTAGAGCACTGCACTGTTCGAAAACGGATCCGGACTTTGGTTCAGATATTTGACGGTCTGGATCATAAACGTTTGATAAACGACGTTCTACTGTAACTGTCTAGAATGGGTTCCCTGGTCTCAATAAATATTGAACGGTACGTAAATGTCCTTTTCATTTTAACAAGAATTACAATGAATTTTTATTAGAAAGAAAAGCTCTAATACACCCAAACCTTATTCTCCTTGTGGCAATACTTAGCATATAAAAATTAGTTTTTTTAATTTTATTTTTAATTTTATCTATATACCGTAGACCATCTTTTCAACGTGGGTTAGGTTTTGAAATTCTGAAAAAAAAAATCAATCCCCCCCAGTGGTTTGCTTTATCTAAAGATTTGTAAATGAAAAAAAAAATCATCTTTGCCTTCAGTTTGAAAATGCTTAAAATCTTCTTCAAATTGATTAATAATCGTATATCATGGTAGATAAGGCGTGAAAAAAGAAAAAGATAAAAGACCGAAGAGAAAAGCGGATTTTTTACTGTGTTTTTAGAGCGTTTTTCACGTAGTGGAACAAAAGCGCTAGTAGGACACAAATTTCGTTCTCGTCTTCGTCTTCGTATCATATTTTGTAGTACCTTTTTCTCAGCTAATAAGCAATCAATTGACCTCGGGTTTTCGTTATTTGGTCGCAATTGTGCCCTAGATGAGTTGAATCATATTTAAATTTTTCCATAGTTTTCCCGAATTTTCCTACAAATTTTCCTGAATTTCGCTAGTTTTTGCTTTTTTATAGTGCTGATACAGATTTGTGTCATTATTTCTTTTCAGCTCAATAGTAGTACATTTAGAGGAGTGGTACAGTACTACTTTCTAAAAAGTTCATAAGTAGCATTTTCGTAAAATAAAACATGTGAAAAACGCTCTAAAATTACTTGGCCATGTCAATGATTGATATCTTGTTTCAAAACAATATGTTAGAAAGCAGTCGAATTTATACGGGTGATAATGTTAAATAGTGAAGATAATTTGTGTAAATCTTGAAACTTCATTAAGTTTTGCGGTTAGTTTTGATTTGCTACATTTAAAATTTGCTACTGTAAGACTTTTCGTTTTTATATAACAGTAGTGCTGCCATCCTAAAAAAGTGCAATATTTTGAAACCAGTCGTAAATTTAAATCGTACTCGAGGAAATAAAATATAGAATAATAAAAACTAGTTATACAATTTCTTTTTATGTAGGATTTCTAGATTTTGGACTAGACATTGCTTTGTAACTCTTATAAGTAGTGTAGCAAAACATTTGTTCTTTTTTTTCCCTTACAGATCTTGCTTACTATGCTCTTCATGGAGAACACGAAGAAATGATTCCAAATCCAACAGGAGTAAGCTAATATTTTTTTAAAATTTGAAAAAAAAATTATTGTATAAAAAACATGATAAAACATAAAAAAAACATTAAAAAAGTCAATTTAGCAAGTCTAAAAGCAATCTCAGCCTTACGATTTGAAGCACACCTATACATGGCAATAAGTAATTGTTTCTTTTTATAATAGATAGTGAATGGATGAAGAATCCATAATAATTTCATTACAGATTTGAATTTCACATTATTTTCGTTACTGTAATTATTCTAATTATTTGTTCCTGTTTATATAGTTAATATAACTATTTTTACGTCTAAAATAATTTGTATTGGAATTCTTACGGTGGTTTTTTCTTACAGATATAAAAATATCATTGAGGTACAGATTTTTTGAGTTATTATAATATTAGAAAACTTAAACACATATATAGAATGTCATGATAAGCAAACTAAGCAATCACCCAAGTTCTTCGGAAAATGAACAACCAAGTTGTTTCAAAGGTTGTGCGAACAACTATAAGCACAGGGATAGGGATTTTTAAATTAATCAGAAATTTATTTTATGCCTATAAACCTATGTCATAAATAATAAATTAATATACATATCTAAATAATACCTATAACTACATTTCTGTTATTAATTGTTATTGTAACTTATTTCTTCAACTATCAAAATGCAATCTCTTTGATGTTTTAGATCATTCATATTTAGTTCAATAAAAGTGTAAGGTTCCGTTTTTTCTCAATTGAAACCAAACGGTGATGTAAAGTTTTGATGTAACTTTTTTTCTGAGTGCTGAGAAAAGATAAATGATTTTTGCTGATAAATAACTCTTTTTAAAATTTCAGGCGGGTATTAAAGATAACAGTACCCGGTGGCCGGGATTTCCAGGAAAAGGTGTAATTCCATACGTCATAGACAAGTCTTTAGGTAATAATTGGGAAATGAACCTGAAATTTTTTTTTTTATGGCTTAAGTATTTTGTCGTGTTTATTCATCATACTCTTATTACCATGCTTTTATTAACTCGCTTTCTTGTCTGTCCGGGTGGAATTTTGTAATTGATTTAAAACTAACTTCCCGATGAGTTAGAGACTTGAAATTTGGACTATAGCTCAGAAGTGGATGGCAATGCATGAAAATGGTTATAAAAATATGGTACATAAAAAAAGGTTTTTTATTAAGAAAATTATTTTTAAATAAATTTACATAAAGCATTAAACTTTTTTAATTTTCAAATCCACTTGATATCGTCGATCATTTGCTTATCAACGAATGCAACACATAGTTTATCATAAGCACATTTGTTTAGCATAAAACATTTTCAAGAAAGAGATCTCTAATTTATATATATACACTGGTGTCCAAAAGTTAAGCATAATTGATAATTATGTGAATAAAGAAGAAACTGTAAATCAGAATGGCGGGAAACGTGATATGCGTGTGTAAAAAGGTATAAAATAAGGAAGCAAATCAAAAGAATGATAATAATTAATTTTATAATCCAAAGAAGCAGTTTGAAAGAAAACTGAGCATACCAAGGATTCACACTTTAAAGAAAAAATGAAAGAAAACATTAAATAAAATACTGCTGCTGCAGTTTAATAAGGCGTGTGGTCACCTCTGACAGCCAGACACGCTGCACAGCGATTTATCATACTTGCTATGAGATGATGAATGAGTTGTGGTCTCAAACGGTTCCAAACTTCTTGGAGAGCTCTCTTCAGTTCTGTAATGGAGCTTGGTGGGTGCGAAAGGGCTGCAATTTCTCTCCTGAGCATACCTCATGCATGCTCAATAGGATTTAAATCAGGGGGTTCGCAGGCCACGACATGCGCTGGATGTGTTTCGTTTCAAGGAAGTCATCAATAAGCACCGCTTGGTGACATGGCACATTATCACCCATGAATATGAAGTCAGGACCAACAGCACCTCGAAACAAGCGAACATAAGGCTCAAGAACTTCGTCTCTGTATCTTTGAGCAGTCACAGACCCCGTGTCAAAGAAATGGAGGTCTGTGCAGCCGTCCATCATGATGCCTGCCCATACCATTACTCCCCTTGATGGAAAATGATGTCTTTCTGTTATGTTTATTGGTTCAAAATGTGTACCACGTTCTCTCCATATCGTTATACGCTGAGAATCACTACTCAGACTAAACCGGGACTCGTCACTGAACATCACATTGGCCCACTCTACCACACTCCAATGTTGATATTTCAAACTCCAGTTCAAACAAGCGCGTTTATACGCAGACGTGAGGGGAATGCAAACTGCTGGTGTTCTGGCATGCAGGCCAGCATGATTGAGTCTCCTGTAAACAGCTTGTCTCGAAATTCGTATTCCTGTGGTGACTGTGAGCGCCGAACCCAGTGCTTTGGCAGTACTGCCCTCTGACGCCACGCACTTATTACCAGATATCGGTCTTGGCGAGGGGTGTTGTGACTCTTTGTCGACCAGATACTGTTTACCGGGTAACATCTCCCGTTCTTTGAAACCTTTGCCACAGTCTTGAGATCACAGACTGGTCCACATTCAGAATTCGAAACACTTCGGTTTGCGATCGTGAGGATTCCAGCATTCCAACGATTCTTTCTTTCGTAAACATGTCCAATTGGCGTCTTTGTGCCATCATTCACCGTATTTGATGGTTAACAACGTTCCTTCGCCCAGCAGTTGCACGAAACTTGTCTGAACTGCTTGTGCTGCGTGAATCGGTTTCTCCACGTTCCGACATACCCCGGTTTTTCGCACAGGACGTAGTCGACTGAAACGTTTTGCATAAACCCAGTGTTTCTTCTTCATCCAATCAATATCCGCAAGAATTTTGGAATAATTTTACGACTATTTACTCCATGTTTTTCGCATTTTACGATTTATGCTTAATTTTTGGACACCAGTGTATATATATATATATATATATATATATATATATATATATATATATATATATATATATATATATATATATGAAATAAATTAACAACAAATTACTGGCATTTTGCAGACAATTGGATATTTCTAGCAGTAACATTAAATATCCCCATATATTTTTGACTTCCAAATTTCATAAAAATCCAGTCAAATTCTGCAGTGTAACAAATGGATTCAATACTTATATATCCAAATCAAGAAGAATTTTACAGAACATATTACAGATACAATAACGAATTTAAAGGTACTTCTATTATAAAAAACAGCTATGACGTAATAAAGAAGGTCGAGTAACTAGAGGTATTTTCAGTGCATGGATTTGATTTTGAAGACCTATTTAACTCCTATCAAAATAGAAGATATAAATCAGATACTTTCCGATGCATGTGGAAAATATGGTTTAAATAATGATATTGGTTTTGAAAAGTTTAATACACTAATTAGATTTGTAATATAGGAGAACTTTATTATTTTTGATAACAAACTTTACAAACAAATCAAGGGCTTGCCTCAGGGTGGCCCTGAAAAAGTAATATATAGTCTACCTAACTTATATTTACACCATTATGAATCGGGTCGAAGAAATGATCCATCATGCCTTTTATTAAGATACATAGATGATTTAATTGTTATTGGTCGCGACAGGGAATTTAAATCTAACATTGATTTTTATCCGGATTACTTAAAATTGATACTGACAAATTTTAACACGAACAAAGTTGAATTCTTAGATTTAGATTTACGTATCATAGGCAACAAATTATATAGCAATACTTATGGTAAAAGAGAAGCATTTAACTTTTTAATTTTATAAAGATCCCAAACTTCAATAGTTGTTTACACACATCAATATTTAGAAAAAACATAATTTTAAATTTAATGATGAGAAATAATAATTTAACTACACATAATATTGATAAGTTCAAGAACATTCAGAAATCTCTATTTAATTGCATACAGAGTGATTATCCCATCAACTTCTTGAGATCATACAAGATCAAAAACATTTCTTAAAAATTTTTTAAACTCATAAAATTGGCAATTTGCGATGGGTTCCACGATAGGTTTTGCGAGATGCACAGATCCACCACACAACATTAGGTCCACAAAGTCAGTTTGTTAGTGGTCCAGCTGTGAAGAATATGTGCATTCCACACACACAGGTTTTGATACACACATAGACCAACATTTACACGACTATACTTTAAAATTCTTCATGACCAATCAAAAAACTTTTTGAATGCAATCTGGCTTGCATCTAATATTTGATATTTAAACTCTAAAATAAGAATATTGATCTTTTGGATTATAACGTGAGTAGGAGTTGTGAATAATGTAGGAGTTATTATTGATGGGGATAGATGAAAAATTGTTAAGAAATTGAATACCGTTCTTCGATTTGATTAATTAATAGAATGCTTTTGGGGTGAGTTTTTGATGATTTATGTAATCTGTGTTGATGTTTGGTATTTCATTTGTGAATATACTGCATTCTTAATTTGAATTTTCAAATTTTGGAGGGTTTTTCCTTCCATTTCAAAGATTGGTGCATAATCTTTGGTGTTTTATGGTTGTTATATTATGCATTTAGTTGTTTTAGTTATGTTAGTTATGTTAGTTAGTTAGTTGTTTTAGTTATGTTAGTTTAGTTATGTTGTTTAGTTTATGTTATATCTTTCAGAATGCAGTGGCGAATAGCTTAATTTTTAGGTATTAACTTTTTTAAATTTAAATTTTTTTGAATTCAAATATTTCCAGATTAACTGCTTACCATGTTGCAATAGGGGAAGATTGGCGCCATCAAACTAGTTTAACCCCACTTATCGGTGCTAAATTCGAGGTTGCACTTGGATATTCTATAAATTTTATCTTATACAATTTTATATTTGCTTGAAAATGTTGGATATTTATTATTTTTTATATTCGCTATTGATATTTTGAAATGGGATGTTGTGTTCTAGGATTCATATGGTTTCGAATTTTTGCTTAGTTATAGAATTGTGCAATTTATTTGTATATATATATATAAGGATAATTAAATTAGATCTAAAATTAAATCTCTAGACCACTTTTAATTTTTATTTTCCCGTTACATCTTCAAGTATTAAATTATTATCCAGTTCGGGAATGAAGAACACATGGCCCTAAGCAGAACTTTGCCGCTCTGACAATTATTTTATTACCTAGTATGTCATGTTTAACTTTCAAATATATCTCTTCAATAAGAAGAGTACTTGAAAAACATCTGGCCTGTAAGTGGTTACAGATTCAAAAACTTGGTGTCCATCTTTCTCTCTTAGCAAGCAGATCCAAAATTGATTTCATGGAATAAAGACAGTTTAAAATAAAATGTCTTGGTGTTGACTCGAAAAGCCACGACATATATATATATATATATATATATACAGGGTGATTCGCTACCAGACCTACAAATTTACAGGGTGTGTAGAGCGTAGACAGACGACTCAGAATCACATACGGTCGTATTCTCAATCACGAGTGAACCTCGAGTTATCCCCGAACCGGAGGTAACTCGCAGATTGGCGAAACATCATTATTCTCAACTGCGGATCACGCCACATCCACGGATTATTCATCCAAAGGTAACCCGCCGATTTCGGAGAGTAACTCGCGGATTTCGCCATTAGAAATAAGCGGGCTACCACTTTTTTACCAACTCTCGGTTTGAGCTAAAACTCTTTCTGAAAAATTGTAAATATTTTGTATTGTAACATTTGTTTTCTGTTCTATATTGTAAAATATTGATTAATGTGTGTGCATATATAGCGTTTTGAGACAAATACAATCAGATTAATACCAATAGTATAGTTATTTTTGTTAGATGGAATTGGAAAAGGTTCAGTAACATGTTCTGTTTTAGATAAATGTGACTAATGGGGCCTAAGATTCAATTAACAAATTTATTCTTCACAAAAAAACTGGATTTTTCATTCTAAGATTTTATAGAAATTATGAATTAAGAATAATTATTAGACATTCGAAATTATTTAAATGAATGATTATATACATAATCTACATTCTATTTTAACCTACCAAAGGATTGCTGGAAAATTTTAAATCAAGAAGAAAAATAGATTAGGATATTTATACTTGTATACAATCAAAATATAAATTTAAATTTTAAAATAATACGAGTTTTGAATTCTCATTGTATAACATTTAACAAGCACACACATTTTCTGATAATATTACCAACTTTATTTGTACCATGCCCACTTATTAATAATAAGAATCTTAGCCCTCAAACACTATTGATAGCCACAATTTCAAGCAGCATTACATCAGAACATTTAAAATGTAGAGCACAATGTAACAACAAATAATTCATACTGTCAAAGCTGAAAATAGACATTTGATTTTTGTTTGAAGTATCTATTCCTTATTAATTTTAATTGGTTATTTATTCAATTTGTCATCTGGGAAAGGTGCTCAGACCGTTATGTAGATCAATATTACTTATTATCGATTCTTTTACTCAACATTTCATAATGTGATCCTTTTGATTTGTATCAGAGTTCTTTTACATAATAAAACTTACACAAATCACTGTCAGAAAAATCTATTCAGAATAAAACAGAAAATTTAAATTAAAGGCTAAATAATAGAAATAATAATAAATCCATTTACACTTACCCTGAGTTCCTGATGAAACAGCAGTCTCATACTCGTGATCGCAATCGAATCTGCATGACAATGGTTCGATTAGTGCACCCATAGCAGCCAGCCGTTCATCTAACGATGTTAACAGTAAATTCGGGGTTCCTCCACCAGTTTTAAACATTTCGACTTTATCAGAGCTTCTTTTTTTTTTGGACTCCTTTTTCATGTTTTTAAATTTATTCTGAAGCTGCTGTCGACTTCGTTTACATAGGCTGGCTGCATTGAAATCTGTTGTCAAACTATCCCATGCTTCTTTTTTCCTCTACTGCATTTGTAATTTTGCAGTTTATTATATGCTTGTATTTTTCGACAAGATTAACTAATAATTCCATCTCCTGAGCTGAAAAGTTGCTTTTCGACATAGTAGCAAACCAAAACAAGAGAAACAGGAGAAAAAAAAGTGAAACTTATAAAAGCGTGTTAAAACAGCTGATCGAATGTTTCGCGCCAAGATACAACGTAAAATGTAAGCAATATGTCACGTGATTATCAGTGTCCAATCACAACGACTTTAACATCTTGCCCACGCATAACTCACGGATCCGGCAATCGTCAGTTGGAGAATAAGAAACGAGAATTATATATATACCCGAAAGTTACCTTCGAGCGGGGGTTACCCAATCCGTGGGTTTTCTTTTCAATAACTCGCGATTGAGAATACCACCAATAGGAATGCAGGGTCGCAAATGCCGAAATTTTTTTCGAACTACGTATGGTGCTGAGAAAAAGAACAGAAACAGCAACATATTAATGGGATTAAAAACATTTTATTGAAAGGTTGTTCTACAACTGGTATTCGAAATTACGACAAGAAATCGTCTGGTATATCTGACAGCAGTGTTGTATGGAATTCGTCACATTCTGGAGGATATCTGGCATGTCACGTACCCTCCCAGAAGCTACAGATATTCGAACGATGAGGCCTTCAACTGACGAAACGGGCGTCTCATACCCCAAATTCTTTATGTGACCCCAGAAGAAGAAGAAATCCGTACATGATAGGTTCGGTGATCTGGCAGGCGAAAGAATCAGGCCACCACGACCTATTCACCTCGGTTCAAAGGTTACGTTGAGGTGTTTTTCGTGCGCGTGAATTCCGTAATGTGAGGAGCCCTGTAATACTGGTACCATATGGTGCTACGCAACGATGGAGGAATATGTGCTGCGTCAAGAAGTTCAGGCAGGACTTTTTGCAAGAAGATTAGATATGGCCTACCGTCCAAAGGACTGGGCAGAAGGTATGGTCCAATGAGATAGTCTCCACGAATGCCGGCCTAAACAATGACTGAGATACGCTGTTGAGCTACACGTGGGCTTTATGCTAATTAATGTGTTGCTATTTCTATGTTTTTCTCTGGTTCATTTCCCTATAGCTTGCAACAATGGCATTTGCGACCCTGCTATTCTATATAATTCCTACATGCCCTGCAAGTTTATCGGTCTGGTAGCTAATCCCCCTGTATATACATGCATCTGTTTTTGAAATATTTTTATGTGGTTGCTCAGCTTTCAAATGCAAAAGAGTCCACGCATATTTTTTGGAGTAAATTGTAATTTATTCTGGAGCTCTCTAGTAGATACAATGGATTTAATTTTAACAGAAAAGTAAGCAACTGTTGGAATCCTCAACGACTTAAATTTAAGTTCACACGGAAATTCAAAAATGCAGTATAAGATTATTATACGAACAGCCAGTATATCGAGCTTTGATTCCAAAGTTGCTTCCCTGGATAGTATTTATATAGGCCGGGCATAAACTTTTCTAAAGATTTTCCACTACAGAATAATCCTAGAATCCTTAAGAATTTTGTACGAACATCTACTTTCGTAGCTAAATGTGTCGACTTGGTGACATTTGATAACAAAATTCTATACGCCTATCGCTGGGATTACTCTCTCTCTCTCTCTTACTTGATATTACTTAAAAGTAATCTCTATTCACTTAGATACGACTTTTTTGGTAGAGAAGTGAACAAACGCTGGCATCTCTGACACGATTTATAAATTAATATACACGCATTTGGGATGGTACTTTGGCAAAAGTAGAGATTTTATTTTAATATTAATTCCTATTTTTATTATTTTAATGTCATTAAAACCAACTATGGCTAACTTACTACAGATTACCTGAAATCAATATTATATATTAGGTTCCATAATGAAAAAGTATTAATTTGATAAAAAGTATATTTTTCAATTTTTATGTAATTTAGTTTCCCTTCCGAAATGTTAATATCCATATACCTGTTTATAAGAATATTACACTGCTGGCCTCCCAAAATGCAACACCAAGAAGGAAAAGAGATATCACAACGAAATTTATTTAGCAGATAACATGTTGTACAAAGATCCAATGGTTAAAATTACGTGTGACCCTTCTGACCGTATTCTCTCAACAGTTACAGAAATTTGAGCGACAAGGTCTCCCACTGAAGAATTAAGTGTCTCGTGCATCAAACACTTCATGTCACCCCAGGAAAATAATTCCATGTATGGCAGGTCCGGTGATCTGGAAGGCCGAACAAACAATTCCTCGTCTGAATGCGGGTTCATCCTATCACCTCGGGAAATGGATCGCAGATTATGACTTTTTACAGGATCAGTGTTCACGAAACCTTCCGTTGAGTGCCATCTACCGCAAGACTGCCTGGAGGAATCTTCCTCAATGTAAGGAATTTCATGTGGCACCACTGTCAGTCCTAGTCATAATTTCGAACACCTACTGTAGTACAACATTTCAATAAAACGCTTTCTGTCCCATTAATGTGTAGCTGCTTCTGTTCTTTTTCTCTGTTGTCGTTGTTTCTAATGCCACCAGTCTGACGGTGTCAGATCGAAGCCCACGAAATTCATCATGGCAAGGGGCTAGATGTACGCTTGTTGTTAGTTCTTAGCTTTGAGCACCGTGCAGGTGACAGTACGATTTGGTTCGGTTCATACACAATAGATGGAGACAGCTGCTACGACCTCCCACAAGACTTTCGGACCCACTGATTTAACGAGCACGTATTCCGTGTGTATTCGGAGGGTATTTGGTGACATCGAGCATTGAACCCAGGCCTTCCGGTCTGGCGTCCGATGCTCTAACCACTAGGCTACCCACGGCCCCATCTTTTTCTCTTCTTCTTTCCACCATTACTCGTAACTACGGCGTTAGTGACGTTGCATTTCTATGTGATTCCGAATCGTATCTGTACCCTGTCGGTTTGATAACGAACCACCCTGGTTATATATTTAAAATTGTATACCTTCCAATTACTACTAGCATATGATATTTTTTTTTAAAAAAAATTGTATAATCATTTTAGAGTATTCTTTCAAAGTTTTGTTTGTGCTTTATTTACACTGCTGGCCACCGTAAATGCAACACACTGAAGGAAGCACGCAAACAACATGAAATTTACAACATGCATTAGCGGAGGTGAAATATGCAAATGAATTCAGCGCAGACACACATCACGCACGCTGGCGACACTCAAAGCGACATTAAGCTTGGAAATTTTGACGATTTCAAGTTTGGCAATTGTGTTTTTCTTGTGGTTTTTTCAAAAAACGACCAGTTATATCTCGTAGAAAACAGTGATCAGCTTTTGATCAAGTATACGAGTTCGACAGAGGAAGGATAGTGGCCTACCGAGATTGTGGATCAACTTGCAGGGAAATCGGTAGTCGTGTTGGACGCAACCAAACAACAGTAATGCGGATATGTGATCGTTGGATGCAGGAGGGCACGACGGACCGACGTGGTCGATCGCATCCACCTCAGTGCACCACTTCACGTGAGGGCAGGCAAATTGTGCTCATGGCAGTGACGGATCACTCAGTCACATCACGAACCAGAGCACAGCGCATTGAGTCTCTAACGCATCATTCAGTGTTTGTGCGTACCATTGGACGCCATTTACAGCAGAGTGGTCTGTCCACAAGACGTCCATTGCTTGGTCTACCCTGGACACAGAACCACAGACGTCTACGCCACCAATGGTGCGATGAAAGAAGGATGTGGGTGGGAGAATGGAATGAAGTTTTCTTTACTGACGAGTCACGCATCTGTCTGCAATACCACGATGGTCGGATTCGAGTCTGGAGACACCGTGGAGAGAGGATGCTGAACAGCTGCGTTATGCACCGGCACACTGGTCCTGCACCGGGTATTAGGGTATGGGGCGGTTTTGGATATCACTCTTGCACTCCTCTAGTACGCATTGCCGGTACTTTAAACAACCAGCACTACATCTCCCTGGTGCTGGAACCAGTTGTCTTTCCTCACCTTCGGGGCTTGGCTACAGCCATATTTCAACAGGATAATGCGCGACCACACGTGGCACGCATTGTCCAAAGGTTCTTCATCAATCACCAGATTGAATTGCTTCCCTGGCCGGCTCTCTCTCCGGATCCTTCGCCGATAGAAAACATGTGGTCCATGGTTGCTCAACGATTGACCCAGATTACACCCCAAGCTGCCACACCAGATCAACTTTGGCAATGTGTTGAAGCTGCTTGGTCTGTTGTAACCCAAGAACACATCCAAAGTCTCTTTGAATCAATGCCGAGGCGTGAGGCAGCGGTGATCTCCAACAATGCCGGCTACTCTGGCTACTGATTCTGGCAGGAACCACACTTCACAGAAGTCTATAAATTTAATCATTTGATACTTGGTTAACATGTTATCTACAAAATAAATTTTGTTGTGCTGTATTGTCTTTCTTGGTGTTGCATTTACGGTGGCCAGTAGTGTATTATAAATACGAGAATCTATTTTTAGGGAATGTGTTTTTTAAGGTTGTCGGTACCCCCTATCCCGCTAATGTTAAATTGAGCATTTTTATGTACCTTTTTCTCAGAAACTATTAAATGTACAGACTTAAGATTTTTTCTGTATATTAATTAGACTCTTTTATTTAAATGATTGGAAGCTTTTTCAAATATATTGTTTAGTTTTTTCAAAAACATTCATCGCAACAGTATCACTATGAATTTTTTGAAAAATGTCATTTTTTTTCACGATAACTGATTTTTACAAAAATATTATAGGAATATTAATAAAAGCTCCGTGCAATATATATAGTTAGATATCAGTAATATTCAGTGAAGATTGCAAGTGCTTCCGTTGAATAGAATCTGAGAAAACGGTACACGCATTTTTAAGAACACCGTTTTGAGTTAATTGCATTTTTATTATAAAATGTCACTTCATCAAAAAAATTATGAATTACAATCTGTATTTGCACTATTTTTTTAAATATTAGCTTATTCTCAATAACTTTTAGGACTTTTTACTTATTTCTTTTACTTAGATTTCTCAGAAAATACATATATAGCATTTTTCACTTTTAATCTATCGAGATATTTTATAGCATTTGCATCATTTTTCTCAAATTATGCATAAATTTTTGAAGAATTTTCCGTTCTGATACATTATTGTGATTATAAATCATCATAAATACCATGTAAAAATGTTTCAATACATGAAAATATGACTTTGGTAATACATCATTATACGACATTTCGAAAAGTTTCATTTGTGTTTTATAAATTTTTATGTAAGCACAATTTTTTAAAGTATCAGAATTAAAAGGATTCTTAAAATATTACATAAATGGTATCCAAAACAGCAACAAGAAAACTGATTTTATGTTTTTAAACATGAAATTTGTGTATTTTTGTGTATGTAACAAGTTTTGTGCAACGAAAAAGGGCATTGCATTTTCGGATATATTTATGTACTTTTACTAAGAAACTATTGAACACAAAGCTTAATATTGTTTTGAAAATATTAAACTGGCAGTAATTTTTATTAAATAACAAGTATTAATAATATTAAATAATAGTTAAATGCTTTCTATTATATATGAAGTTCAATATTTCTTTTGTGAGTCTTTTGAAGAGTTATTCGACTAATTTCACTTTATTTTTACGCTTTTCAGACTTTTATAAGGAAATTTTTGAACAAGCCTTTGATCAGTATCACAAAAACACCTGCATTAGATTTGTAGAAAGGACCAATGAGAAGGATTACGTGCGCATAATTAGTGGACCTGGGTAAATGAATCAGATATCTAGATATGAATTAACACAAAATAATTTAATCATGCATTTCTCTTGTAAGTAATTTTCATTTTAACACCCTTTTATAAGCTTCACTTGTATATAACGGAATCTTTGAACTCCATTTTTACCCGCTTTAAAAGGTCAGAATAATTCGAAATTTTGCTCACTTGTCCAGGACCGATGACAATACAATAATTTTATTTTTTTGTTCCATTGTCCTGATTAAGATTATCAGGATTAATGATTTTCCATTTTCAAATCCCATTTCCAGATTTGGCGACTAATTTAAGATCCCATTTCCAGATTTGGCGACTAAAAGATCAAGTTACAACTTAGTTCGATTAACTATAAAAGGGTGTTTTTTAGGTTTTTTTAAAACTATAATTTATTTACGTAAAAGTGTGACTAAGCTATAAATATAAACACTCAATAAGTCAAATGGCACATTTTGGCTTCGGATTGAATAATGAGGTTAAACTAGTTATTTTATATGCCAATATTCAATTACTTCTATAATAGGTAACTTTGATTTTCTTATAAAATAAAAGGAAAAGAAAACATTATAAACATACAAATGAATAGCGACTCATATAATATAGTGCACACACACTTCTTCTCAAGGTGGCTGCGGTTGTGGTCACGGAGGCCGATGTGTCCCGAGCTTGAGCCCTAGGGCCACTAAAGATCCAGCGTGTAGAGTGGCCAATGCATGTAAATCTGTCGAGGCTCAAAGTCGAGGATCCCGTTGGAGTGGAGTGGAAGTTCGGTGTCATCCTCGTCACTTGATCATGGTTCAAGATTACGAAATCCATCATCAATAGCCTTTGTGGTGCGTTATAGTGCGACTTAAATAAGCATTTACTCACTCAAGAGCGTACATAGGAATTAATCAGAGTTTTTTTATTTTATGTCATATATACTAGTAGGCAATATCTTAGAGCGTACATAGGAATTAATCAGAGGTTTTTTTTTAATTTTATGTCATATATACTAGTATAGGCAATATCTTTTTCTGTTGTTGTTTCTAATGCCACCCGTCTGACGGTGTCAGATCGAGGCCCACGAAATTCATCGTAGGAAAGGGACTAGGTGTACGCATGTCGTTAGCTTTTTTTTTAGCTTTGAGCACCATGCAGGTGACAGTACGAATCGGCTCGGTTCATACACGATAGATGGCGACACCACCTATCTCCACAGTTTAGGCATGGAACTGGAGGGGAGGGAAATATTTTCCAGTCCCCTGCACCCGTGGTTTCAGTTGCGACCTTCCACAAGACTTTCGGGCCCACTGACTTAACGAGCACGTACTCCGTGTGTACTCGGAGGGTATTTGGTGGCATCGGGCATCGAACCCAGGCCTTCCGGTTTGGAGTCCGATGCTCTAACCCCTAAGCTACCCACGGCTCCATATCTTTTTCTCGAATTATTCACTGGAATGTAGAATCCTTACCCTTTTACATTTCAAATTTTTCGGTAAATTACACCTTCATTCAGAACGAAGTATACCTTATCCTAGATATGAAAGAAATGGAATACATGCTCTGATTTTTCTCACTTTAATTTGCGTATTTCCCATATTTATTAACTTTTTAACTTAAAATATTCCCATAATATAAATAGGGTACTAACGGACGAATGTATTTTGAACTAACAAGAGGAGGGCACGACTATAAAGAAAAAAAAATTCCTTTGGAGACGAGACTTTGTGTAATAGTAGTACTCCTTTAGGGTGTTTACCCCTCAATGTATTAGCGCCGAATGTCCAGTCAATTCGGAGAAAATAGCCTTCGAATTCATGCTTAGCTTTTATACAATTAAGTTTTAATTACCTCTAACGACGCAGTGGTATAGGTATAACGTATCTGCTTTCACGCGGGTGGATTTCACGCGATCGACTTGATGGTTTTTTTCCAATTTCATTTAATTATTTTTACAATTAAATAAATTTATTTAAAAAAGTTTATTAAATATTAAATTATATTTTATATGACTATTTTGTATTTTAAAAAGTGAAATTATTACTCTAATTATACAAATATTTTTATATAATGTTTTATAAATATATTATAATATTATTAATAAATAATAATTATTCTAAAAATATATTCTAATAAGTATTAAATGATATTTTATATAAAAATTAGTTGCAAATATAGTTTTATAATATGAAATGAGAGATATTATAAATAAAGTATTGTATATAATATTATAATAATATAAAAAATATATTATATATAATTGTTTATTATATTAATAATTTTATAATTAATATAATAAAAATAATATAAATCTCTTATATTATATATATTATTAATTTAATTATTTTATAATTATTTAAATAAATTTATTTAATTGTAAAAATAATTAAATGAATTGAAAAAATAAAACAAGAAAAAACCGACCGCGCGAAAATCAGGTACGCGACCACTTACGCCACCGCATCTGTGACGCTAATTAAAATTTAATTTTATAAAAGCTAAGCATGAGTTTCGAAGGCTATTTTCTCTAAATTGACTGGCCATTTGGCTCTAATACATTGAGGGGTGAACACCCTAAAGTACTACTATTACACAGAGTCTCGGCCCCAAATGAATTTCTTTAGTCGTGTCTTTCCTTTGTGAGGTACATGTATGAATTTAACTTCCAAAAATGCACTCAGAAAAAGTACAGCATCTGTGTTTTTATTAAGACTGATAAAGAGTATTTTAAATGCTTCTTTAAAACTTAAAAAATTAACCTCTACTATTGGTATAAAAAACTAACTTAAATAATTGTATATTTATTTTTTAAGATTATTTATTTTTCAATTGATAAATAAAAATATCTTCGACTTGGCATTTTGTTCAGGAATTTAAAATCACGGTTAGACAGAATAATTTTTGTAGAAAACTTTTCAAAAAAAATATACATTGAAATGGATATCTAATGTATTTTTTCAGTTGTTACTCGTTTGTTGGTAAAGTTGGAGGACTTCAAGTACTTTCAATTGGCCGTGGTTGCGAATACTTTGGCACCATTGTTCATGAACTGGGGCATACTATTGGATTCTACCACGAGCATCAAAGATCTGATAGAGACGATTACATAAATGTCTACGAAAAAAATATTATAAAGGGTAATTGTTTTGCTTGTAATTATAGAAATTAGAAAAGTATTATCTCTTTTCACTACACATTTTGTAAAAATTAGTCCAAGAGGAGATTTAAAATATATCACTCATTTTCACAAAGCTAAAAACTTATCACAAAAAATATGCCCACACAATGTAACATCAAAGACTCACTAAATAAATATTTTAACCCCTTTACTGCCGAATAAAAGTTACTCGATTCGCTGCCCAGTGCTACCGTTTTTCACATAGGCACGCATACGCAATGTATTGGAGAGAAAAGAAAGGGTTTAAATAAGCAAATTTTTCTCTGAAATAAGTAAATCCTTCGCAAACACTGTCAAGATCATTCCATTAGATTCCAAAGTCATCGGAATAGTTTTACTGACAGCAGCGCAAATAAAAGGATCGTATTTCGGAAAGATATATAAATACGCCCGGGCCATTTAACGCACTGGTTGAGCGAGACGTATATATATGCCGGGGGCAGTTAAGGGGTTTAAGATATTTAGCTCTGCAGCTTTGCTTTATTTTTAAAGCAAATGAGTTGTTAAATCATTATTAGTGTAGAAAATATTTCAGATAACCCCTTTTTATAAACGTAATATTTACATGTAGATTTGGCAATTGAATTCTTGTAAAATGAATATTGAATATTATGAATATTGAATAATATGATACATTGAATATTATAAAATCATGAAATTTTTTCATTAGAATAACATACATTTAAAGAAAAAGCAAAGTTGTATCTGAAAAGTTTAGGTTTATTGTAAATTATTAGAATGATACTAAAAATTGAAATCTACGAATTTCTGAAATAACTGCAAAAGCAGTTATACCAGCAGTTTTATTTATTTTATAAATAAAACTGCCTGTAGGATTGAATAATGTGTTATACTATAAACTAAAAAATTCACGAAGTTTATATGTATTATTTGAATGGTTAAAGTTTTTGTATATATAATGTCCGCGTTAACATTTAAATACAGGGAAAGGTGTTGTGACCAATGAAAAAGAAATAGTGTTTCTAAGTTTTATTAAATATTCATAGAATTGAATGTTCAGTAATAAAATATCGCAATGTAAATCGCAAAATATCGTTCTTGGATCCATTTTATGGATTTTAACATACACTGCGGGACATTGAAAATGCAACGCCAAGCGACAAACATAGAGAGACAGCAATGAACAAATAAGTGATATTTATTTGAAAATGACACTCTTATCAATGAGTGAAAACAAAGACAGTTCAGAAGGATGTAGGACCAACAAGGAAGGGGATATATGAAGTAATGAGTCTATGTACAGAATTGATTAGAGTATGGATGGCTTTCCCCTCCTCGTCAGCAACTTGCCATAGTTTATATTTGAATGCTGTGGTCGCAGGACATGCAAATGGCCTTCAATCACATCCCAGACTTGTTCGATTAGCAAGATACAAGGGGAAAATGGTGACCTGAGAAGCATCTGTATATCTTTCCGAGCACTTACGGTCAGGCATTACACTTGCCGGTAAAGAGAATTGGACACTCCCCCCCTCCCGAAGATAGGAAAAGTTTTCGCAACCCGGATATTGCGGGTGTAGTTTGGGTCAATGAAGAAGACATGGTTATAAAATAGTTACCTTTGTTGCAGATTAATTAATTTATGATTACAGTAGAACGTCGTTTATTATCCGGAGTGTCAAATATCCGAACCAAAGTCCGGATCCGTTTTCGAACAGTGCAATGCTCAACATTTGTTTTCTGTGAGGCCAAAAGTGACGGGAAAACCCAAGGTGAGGGATATTTGGGATATTTCAGCTGTGTGACTTGATAAACACGTGCGCAGAATATTAGGTCAGTTTGTTTCGAAGTGAGTTGGTGTATACGTGCTCTTTTGTTGAGTTTTGTTGATGTAGAAACCTGGATGGCATGCGATGCAGAAGACTGTGGATTTCAAATGCTAATTGAGGACGAGATTGTGACTTCCGTGCAACAAGAATCCGACCCTTTTGATGTTGAAACGGATGAAAACGAGGACAACAACAACGAAAGTAGCAAATGCTGACGCGTTTCTGCGTTAGAGACAGCTATGGAGTGGTGCGAACAACAATCAGAGTGCTGTTCTACTCTCAACTACTGCTGCTGAAGAGAATCAGAGACCTTGCATTAAAAAAAATGAAGGTGTACAATGGTACAGTGAAAAATAAGTGATTATTTTCCACAATCAAGGTAAAATTGCGACGTTTTGCTATCTCTTCAAGCACGTTTCCCACATGTGATGATTTTCAATATTTGTATAGTGTCCAGTATCATATACTGCATGGATCGCATTCGGTTTTCGGTTATTTGAACAATCGTGTATCCGAACAATGTCCGGACCCAATTGATTCGGATAAACGATGTTCTACTGTAATTAAACAACTTTGGGAGCAATCCTAATCTAGCTTATAAGATTATTCAAAACACACTTATCTCTAGATCCGCTTGTAGATCTCAACTCATTCCTAAACTGTGATATGTTCCCTTTTAATCAATTTCTGTAGTATTTCCACTGCTCTGAATGGACGCTATAGTTTGAATCAGTGCTTCTCAAACTTTCAATATTTGCGACCCAGTATTCAATCATAATTTTCATCGCGCCCCTCTTTATACCATAACACTGTATTGAATTCAATAATACTATACTTTGACGCTAAAGCTACAATACGACTTTAACCTCTTAAGTGCCGGTGGCGTAAATAAGCGTCTCGCTCAGTACGTATATATGCGTCGTTCTGAAATACGATTTTTCTGGGCACTGCTATCTATAAAATTATTCCGAAAGTTTTTGAGTGCAATAAAAGAATCTTGACAGTGTTTATGAAGGATTTACTTATTTTAGAGGATTTGCTTATTTATTCCTTTTCTACAAGGAAAACGGGGCAAGTGCGGAGCGAATCGCGTAAGTTATAATTGGCAGTTAAGGGATTAATTACAAAATGTACAATTTATCAAGATAAGTGTTAATTTTGTGTATAATTTTACATATGACAAGCTCATGGGGTTACTTGTAATTATTAAACTTGTTTTTAACTTAGTATTGTTAAATTAATTATAAAAGACATTGCGCAATACTGATACATTTATAAGTGTATTATATCAGTGTAAATGTGTGTTTAATTTTTTATGTTAGAATGCCTTTTTTGTGTGTTTATTTTCAGTAAATTAATAATGTTTTAAAGTAATCTTTTGTTTTCGACTTTTCAATATGCTCACGCCCCCTTCGTAGAGTTTCCAAGCCCCCCCCAGGGGGTGCTCCCCACAGTTTGAGAAACGCTGGCTTGAATACTACAGGACGAATGATTCACGATTAACTTTCCACGAACACACCCATTACCAGGGTTTAAATAGCATTTACATTAGCATAAAATTAAGTCATCTCTACGGAAAGCGGTTTTAAACTCGAACCACAGAAAGAATATTTTTCCCAATTATTTAGTTTAGAATTAGTTTAAGAACCGCAAATAGAACCCGTCACAAAGAGTCACAGACCTTGGAAAACTATCTACATACTGTTAAACCCTCAAAGTGTCCTGATTACAAGCTATTGTATGCGATGACACTACAAGCCATGATGTCGTGTTTTTGCGGGGTGGGGCATTTCACCTATTTGAGGGGATTGGATCTATCACCCTGTCGGGGCCACACTCGTACTCCACGCACATTTAAAGACGAAACATGATACAAATTTGTTAAAGAGGAAAGAATGTGATTGTGGA
The DNA here is from genome assembly GCA_019973975.1 of Trichonephila clavata. Classification (NCBI taxonomy): domain Eukaryota; kingdom Metazoa; phylum Arthropoda; class Arachnida; order Araneae; family Nephilidae; genus Trichonephila; species Trichonephila clavata. Next base: position 37,582 of record BMAO01034020.1, read on the forward strand.
TACGAATTTAAGCACAGTTTCTAAGCCCAAGCCATTAGGGATTTTAGATTATTTTGAAGAAAAAAAATGATAATTTGGATGAAATTGTAAGTAAAATGACAGCATTAGATGGTTTGCCATTTCGAGTGTTTTGCTCTTCTACTGAACTAAGAAGATTTTTTTTAATTCTTTATATATGCTGTTATATAATTTATAAGTTACAAATTATTTTTTGTGATATTACACTCTCAAATAAAACTGGTAAATAAAACGAAGAAACACCTGTGTTTTCTTTCTTTTACAAAAATTTCTACTACTGGTATTAAAATCGGTATCCCGGTATTAAGATCTAAAAGATACCGGTATTGAACTTTTGGTCCGATATTGCAATGCTTAGTTACACGTATCTGCTAAGCAAAAAAATTTCGCACAATTATTTTTCTAGTAGAAATAATGGCCTGGATATTCCCCATCTGCAGGTTCCTTCTCTTGTATCATACTCAAAGTATGCCGGAGAGTTGCTCATTTTGAATAATTTACTTTACTTGGTGATCTTCGTTTTCTCTGAAATTTGCATAATGTTCTGGCCAATCCTTCTTTATGTTGCATTTCAATTTTACTACCCATTTCCCTTTTAAAACTACATTCCTTTTATGAGCATTTCGAAATTAAGTCTTTTTATATGGTTTTTTTCTAGTATGGGCTTTGGTATTGAGATTAAAGTATTTTGTTCTTCAATTGTTTTCGATGTTTTCTCGTGTGTCATGATTGTCCCTATATCAGTAGCGCGCTCACCCAGGCTCGCTTTTCCGCGTAGGCACGCTAGGCACATGCAAAGGATGCAAAAGATTTGGGAGTCCAAAAAATTGGAGCGCGAAAAAAGAGAGAAAAATGATATTACAGCAAACAAAGCCACTGCCAAAAGAATCGTGAAGGAAACATTTATGTCCATGAGGTATGTGACTACCCAAAATTCGTCATTTTGGGGGAAATTTTCGAAATTGATTTTATAGCTCATACATTTAAGATTCCAAAAACACTCGAGTTTTATTTCTACGATATTTAGAAGCAAAGTTGTAGCATAATTAGTAATCCTGAAATGGAGTTTACAAAACCGGAAGTACGTCCCTACTCAGAATATTTTTAAGATATTGGATTGAAATTTTCAGAACATCTTTTATTTAGTTATATCTGTGTTATGAATCAAAATCTAATCTCTGTGTATATATTTATGTACTTTATTGCTTTTTTATGAAAAAATAATCATTATTTTTTTAAAAAATCGTGTGTTTGCATAAAATTTTGCATAATTAAAAAACTTTCAAAAGTATTACAAATCTTTTAATTCCTAGCACATATAAAGATGTTATTCACGTACTGTATAACTGTTATTTGAATACATTCATTATAATTTTCTGTAAATGCAGTTTTTCATCAAACTTTCACTAAAAATGACAATTGCTATAGTCTATAAAACTCCCCAGAAAACAGCAAAAGTTTTAACAAAAGTCCGAATTAGTTAAACATGAAGCTAAGAAGATCTTGACCCATAAATAAGGTGAGTTTAAAAAATGCACAATTAGTAGAAAATATTTTATACCATATTAAAATCTTTAAATGCATTTTCTGAGAAACTATGTTTTTTAATTTTTTGCTTCACGGTAAAGTTCACTACATTAGTTCTTTTTAAGAAATTGAATTGAAATTTTCAGAAAATGTTTTATTTATTTTTATCTCTAGTCTAGACTATAATCTAATTTCCGTGTATCTATTTATGTATTTTATTGCACTTTTTGTGAGAAAATAACACTAGTTTTTTGTAAAAAATTGAGTTCTTGCATAAAAAATATCATATTTCAAAATCTTTTCAAAAGTATCATAAATTTTATATCTCTAAGCACAGATAATGATATATTTTATGTACTGTATGAATATTATTTGAATATATTAAGTAGAATTTTCAATACAAGCCTTACCGTAACTGCAATTTTTCACTAAAATGTCACTCAAAATTCCCAATATATCCAAAAATATTTTTAATTTTGTGGAAATTGGACTTGAATTTCTAGTTTTATGTCCCATTTCAAATAAAAAAAGTTTATTTAGTAGAAAATTTATATATTTAAAAAAAAGTGTTCCGAAGGTAGTCACATACCTTAAGGGAGCAAAGACTGAAATGAGATGTACTATGGAAAAAGAAATGCTTTACAGTTTCATGTTGCTATGTTCTCAAAATGATATTGCAATGGATATTGATTACGAAAATGTCATTAATGATTTTGCAATGATCAAATCTCAGAGGAAACCTTTGTTGTACCAGTACAATGACAGTAACTGAACAAAGAGTTAGGATGTCTGAAATTAAAGTATAGTAAAACGTCAAGCGAAGAAAAAGATGAGAATAAACTGAAAACGTTTCATACAATAACGTGTACTCTATATTGCAATTAAAACGATTACATTAATTTACTGTATTAATTTACAAAAAAGGGGGAGGGTTCCATGATGCCATAGGGTAAGAAATGAACAAGAGTGGCAAAAATATGGCACAACCTTTTCCTTACGGCTACCGGTTGCCAGTCCAGGATACGGTGGGTCCATAGATGGAGGATAATGGAAAGACTCTCCAAAGAGCCAAAACAAATAAAAGAGTTTGAGTAAAGAGAAAATCCCTCCCAAATCAAAATTGGCAAGGTAAAAGCTGAAGGAGGGTGAGGTGCTCTGGAAATTGTTGGAGGCGGGGGAGTAACAATTTAAAGTGCCTAGGGCGCGGGTGAGGTTAAAAATGACCCTGTACACACGTTCTCTTATAGAGGGAGACTGCATTCTAAAAAACACGTAGATGCGAAAGCACTGAAGTGTGATTTTTGTAATGAAAATTAAAAAAAAAAAAAACTGTTGGTCTATTTATTTTAGAAATGAATTTCGTTTACTTTTTCAGGCAAAGAACATAATTTCCGAAGGACTAATATAAACCATGAAAAAATCTTCACCGAGTACGATTACAGTTCCATCATGCATTATGGCAGCTATGCTTTTTCTAAGATACCAGGTCAACTGAAAACTATGGAGGCTAAAGATGGAACTCTGTTGTTGGAGCCCTATGATAAGATGGGTTTGAACAAACGGGACATTGAAAAGGTGAAGAAGATGTATCATTGCGGATAAAAGCTATTAATTTTTTTCGCGAGTGTTGACTGTATTTTGGACCGTATTTGGATGTATATTTTGGAAACTGAAATATAAAGGAATTTTTTGATATTAATTACAACTGATAATTAAATATATGCATAATAAATTTGTTATAATGATATTTCAAAATGATTTTTTGATTAATAAAGCTTCTGCACCTTTTTTTAAAGTAACTTGCATTCTTTTAAAGATTGTTTCATTTATGTGTGTGTGTTTACCTTTCATTTGATACCATAATCATTTAGAAACTACAATATAGTGGTATATATATTTGAGAAATCAAAGTACCTTTTTCAGTAAGGAAGGAATTTTTTATTTATTTAGGGAACAAATGATGCCTTTACTGAGAAAATAGTGAATATAAAAATAAAAAAAGAATGTTTTTTTTTGGCAACAAAAAATAGTAAAGGAAGGATATTTTACGTTTTCCAAGAAACTTTTCGACATCAAAATTAACATTGTGGTGATTGATTTACGCACTTATGAGTCCATTTCTTAAATTTTGATGAATACCCTTCGATTTATTGAATTATTTATGTAGCATATCGTTTCGTTCGAACGCTGGAGGAAAGAAGTGGGAAAAATTGCTGTTTTAGCGGGCAGCGTGGAGAGAAGCATCGGATATCTCTGCGGGCATACGGGATTGAGGCTTCCTAGTAACCAGTATCTGGCAGAAAAAGTCTATGACGTGGAGACGACGATGTGGTATCAACTTGCTGGATGAGTGCTGCATGGCTATTGGATGAGCGGCGGAGGGCCAGTAGGCGGGGTTTCGAGGCAAGGAGCTTGGCAAGGAAGATTTAGGCAGTTGAGAATCTAGTGACGAGAAACTGTCCCTTGTTGGTTGTAAGATAGTGAGGATAATGGCTCTAAAAGGCAACTCAGAGGGAGGAGGTCCCTTCCTCAAGAAGCCACACCTCTTACCTCCAAGCCAAGTTTACACCAGCCATATCGTAGTTCTAGATAAAGAGCGGAGGATTGAGTCCGCAGTCTAGTCTCTTGTGAAGTGTAAAGTGGGGATGAAATCAGTGTGTTGTGGCACGGTGTCTATTAGAGGCGAAGTTATGAGAGAGATTAAGCACACAAACGGCCTGTTTTTGAAGTGGTCACCCTGCTCCGAATTGTCCGCACTTGGCGGAGCTCCAGCTAAGATACTTGAGTTAGACGCTTAATGCGCTCTGCCACGAGTTGAGTTACAAAGTTAACGAAACCATAAGATATGAAGTATAGAAACTATTGACGTACAAATAAAAATATTTTAAGAATTAAATTAAGTGTTAGGGAGGATTATGCGATTCCGGAAAAATTCTCCTGGGTTGTTTCCACTTTATATGAATATTATAGTTTTCTAAATTCAACATTTTAGCATTACCAGTATCATTTATTGAATGAAAGAAATTTATTGATAAGTTTTGAATGTGTTTTTTAAAATATAGTATTTCAATAGCTTTACGGATGTCGTCGTTTGACATGTACTTGTTGTAGTCCCGACAATCATTCTGATTAATGTAGGGGAGATCGGGGCAAGATGACTATGTTAACAATTTTTTGTTGTTTATTAATTTATTTTTAAGGCTTGCAAAATTAATTTTACATGAACTGTTAGAGTAGTCCTTTGTAGTGTTAAAATATATTACCATTTAATTTTTCAAATAAAAGAAGTAAAGGATTATTTTATTTTTCCATAACCTTAACAAATCGTCATCTTGCCCCAGTACCGGGGCAAGATGACAACACTGAAAAATGTTGAACAGATTTTATCTTTTGAATATGTTACATGGTTAAAAAATGATAACTGTGTTTTTACATCTTACAAAGTATCAAACTAAGGGTAATGCATTCTGACGTAATGTTGAAGTGTTTAGTTGTGTACCTAACAATAGTCACAAATAAAAATGCCATTTTCATAATTGGAACATTCCTCATGCCAACACTCTTGGCATTTAAAGCACTGGATCCATTCTTCTGATGGAGGTAACAATGTCCCTCTTCACAAGCAGGACATCTTATAGCATCGTCCTTTGAAGTTGATGCAACTGGAATGTTTGGCCTGGATTTTATAGATTTAGGCCTACAAGAACTTAGTTTAAGTTTTTTTACTCCCTTTTTAGCTTCACGAGCTTATATTCTCTGTTTTTTAAAAAACTTCCTGTTCTTCCTTTTGCTTTTTCCTTTGTTCTAACATTTCTTTGATGGGTGTGTTTGTAAGAATGCTACAGCTCAGTTTTTTGCCTTTTCTTTTTTTCTCACATTATGTTGTTTTAGGCAGTGTTTTGAAATACAAACGCTAACAGGCTTCTTTGGAGCATCGGAATCAGCATTTGCCGTAAGTATTGCTTTTTCTGGAGGGTTTATATGTAGGTTTTCTGCTACCAGGATCTGAGGATTAGCACTATTATTCTCAGTTTCATCGCCAACAGCATCATGGTTAGTAGTTTTTGCCGCAGCATAGTCATGTTCTCTAAACACTAGAGGATTATGAGGCTCGATCCCACATTCTTTAAACCCTTTCAACGGCATTTCCAACTGTAGCTGCTTTGAAGTAAGCGATGCTCAAAACCTCACCAATATTTTTGTCTGTGATAGTTTGTTCTAGATGAGTGACCATTAAGTTGTCACATGCTTGGCTATAGTACGTTTTTAATTGGTCGAAAAATGACTCAACAAGGGGCTGGAGACGATGTGATGTGTGGGGTGCAACCCAACAATGATGATGTTTTTCGCTGTGCAATATAAGATAGCCTGCAAAGCTATATGAGTTTTGTGATTGTCAAAAATCAACATAGTAGGAGATTCGTTGCTTGGTTTCACATGAAGATAAATATGCTTCAAAAAAGAGAAAAAGGTGCCCTCATTGTTCCAGCCGTTATCACTACAGTGACCTACAGTTCCTGGTGGGGCTCTTTCTACAAGTTCAGGAAGCATTCGTTTTCTTGCAAAAAATCAGAAAAGGTGGCAGTAAAAGCCAGTAGCTCTAAAGAAACAAATTATTGTTACATTCCTTCCTCTTGGGGGGGGGGCTTAGCGGATGTCAAAAATGTCTTCCTCTGGTCACCCCCTTTCGAACGAAACCTTTCCCGATCTGATGCACCCCTTAGCCCCAGAAGAGATGGAGGTGCATGGTAGCGCGGACAAACACACATACAAACAAGTATTTACAGGATTTTGTATAATGGACAACATAGTTAGTTTAATAAATTCCGAAACACGGGACAAGATGACGAGCTCGTCATCTTGCCCCAGACTGTCTGTTTAAAAATATTCGTTCTCATTACCATGCAGGAATGCAATTTTTTTGACATTTATTCATGGTAGTAGGTAGTACTTATACCAAGTTACTCATAAATATTAAAGAGAAACGATATATCTTACCTGTATCTGTAGCAGAGCTTATTTACACATACATAAAAGTTATATTGTGGCAGCGGAAAACAATCAAAGCTTCACAGCTAACATAAAAATTGCGATTTCAGCGTGTCTATACTATTGTTTAACGAACGGCCAAAAGGAGAGCCAGTAGAGTTCGTTTGATGCTGCTACCTAGTGGAATACGGAAAAATTAAGGCATTCGTCATCTTGCCCCGGTATCCCCCTACTTCTGTGGCCATTTTCCCCTGACTCATCCGAGACCCCGTAAACGGAGATAATAAATACACTTCAGACCCTGTAATTAATATCCATTGAAGAGCAAGACTAATTCCATCAGCCACGTAATTCCGGCTCCAAATATCAAACTCAGCCGCCCATCCGGTATAGTGGTCAGTGAAGCTGACTGCGGTGCCGCAAGGACTGGGTTCGAATCCCGGAGAAGGCACGGATGTTTGTGTTGTAATCCTTTCTTCTGTCTGTGTTGTTTACCCCGTGTTATAAATTGCGTGGTGCACGGGGTTTATAAATGTTAAAAAAAATATCAAACTCAAGGATAAATTCAACGATGAATAAATGATAGTTTAAAAAACTAAAAAATACGCTTTTATTGTAGATCGAACTAAAAAATGAAAAATAAATTATAATTTAAAAAAAACTAAAGAACACGCTTTTTTTTCTGATTCGAACTAAAAAGTAAAAAAATAATTCTTAATATAAGAATGAAATGATGAACGAGAAAATTAATGTCATTGTGGTAAAAGCGTGGGGTGCTTTGTACTACATTTTTACACTAACTCAGAATTTCGGAATAGAAGTTAGAAACTATAACAATTGATATATTTATAGAACACCCCACGTTTTTACCCCAATGACATTAATTTTCTCTTTCATCATTTTATTCTTATATTAAGAATTATTTTTTTACTTTTTAGTTCGAATCAGAAAAAAGCGTGTTCTTTAGTTTTTTTTAAACTATGATTTATTTTAAATAATTTTAATTTGGATTTCTCTGGTCAAAATTCTGGGTTATAAGTGTATATGGATTTCCTCAGGGCAAAATTGTTCCAACAGTGATAAGTTTACTTTTATTTAAAGAACAGTGACTTGTGCGTCAAACCTTTGAAAATTTTGTTCTGTCTGACAAATAGCTAGTTGCCTTAAAATTTAAGCATCTATGTATATTATCATTTGTTAAATTGCTTATTGGTTTAGTTTTTCATTTGATTCATGGAAAAAATCCTTATTCGTATGAATATGAGAGTCAAATATTGGGGGAATAGAAAATTATTTTCTTAAATACGTTATATTTTTAGCTAAGTTATTCAATTTATTAAACATTATTGTTTTTGTTTTAAACAGTTGCTTCACATAGCTGTACATTTGTAAGCAGAAATTAAAAAATCTCTCTTTTCTTCCCTGAATCTCAATAAACTTGGTTAATGGAAAACTGTTTAATACAGAAGTACCTGTTTTTAAGAAAATTAAATATTTAAACATATATGCAAATAAAGGTGAATTTTCTGGATAATTATGATGGGAAAAGAGAAAGAGAAACATTTTTTTTAAAGACATAACTGTACAGAGTGACAACGGCCAGATTAATTTAGGTATACATTAAGGGCAATTATTTACAAGGGAGGGCTAAGAGTTAATAGAAAGTAATACTATCATTGCCAAAAAAAAAAAATCGCTGGATTTCACGAGGCGCCTATTTCGTCCACATCGTCACATCGTTCGTTCATTTTCTGTCTCTTTTTTTGAATTATAGTCTCATTTCCCGCTCTATCCTCGAAATGCCTTGTCAGCTAAGTCACGCTCGCTTGGCATTACGTACACGGAGAATCTAGGGAGGATATGACAGCGTACAACTCCATTCCTACATAACTATTTTTTGAATAACACGAGTACATAAATATAGAAGTCTCAAGAACCGTAATCGTCTATACAAAAAGCCACGGTTTGTCAACATCTACTCAAGATATCTATACGTACTGTAAAATCTGGAGCATGCGCACTGCCGTGTAACGTACACATATACTTTAAAGTTGCAATTTTTAATTTTTTTAGGTATATTCGTCTTATAACGTGCAACTCCTCTTTTTTGAAGAACCCTGAAATGTATGTGAGCAATGCTCTTTTGATTTGAAATAATTTATTCCTGTTATTATTCTGAACTTTAGAAAAAGATAGTACAGTTCTAGAACTACAAACCTTTAAGTTCATAAGGAATGTCATTTCTTTTAAACAAACAGCACTTAGATTTATGTAGAAATCGAATTTGTGTTATTTGCTCATTTTTTAAAATAATTTTTATAGCTCTCATTTTTATACCCGGAGTATAAAGCGCACCTGTAAATTTCGATTTTTTTTGTGTTAAAAGTGCTCGTTAGATGCCGGATCTTACGGTAATTTGAGAAGCACTGCTATATTATTTTGAAAAGAGCTCTTTTGTAGAAGCATTATTTCGATCAAGCAGTGTATATATACCATTATTTTCCCTCACTTATACTAATACAATAATTGTATTCGGTATAATTCTGGTCCATAGCCTTTATTAGCCAACCAAGATATAGTTATCCTACCAAGGATCTGGTTCCAGTTCTTCATCCAACCAGAATGTTAATTTATAATGTTCAATTAAATATTGTCTAATTCATTTGGGAAATCTATATATATAAAGGAGAAAAGTGATTCACTCACTCACTGACTAATCGCAATGTCTCCGGAACTATTCAACCTACCGACTTGAAATTTGGTAGACATGTTCCTTTCATGGAGTAAAGATCCGCTACGAAATGGGTTTTGGGGAAATTGACCCCCAAGGGGTTTGCGGGGGAGAGGGTTAAGGGGCGTTATAAATTCCGTGTTTTAAAGTACTAGACGTACAGTCTTGAAAACTGGTAAGCAGATTCCTCTCATAGGGCAGAGATACGCTACAAAATGGGTTTCATGAAAATTGACCCCAAG